>JAODXP020002125.1:0-27015 GCA_027497455.2 Sardinella longiceps | reverse complement strand
ACTTACGTTCAGTTACGTGGTACTAAGGTTAAGAGCCTCTCATTGTCCGTTCTCTACAGCACCTAAAAAGCTCAAGAAAATAGGTTGAACCTGACACTGTCTGTTATACTTTTCATTTTTTGTTTTTTTGGTTACCTTTAACCCCAAGAACAAATAATTGGAGGGTCTGCTCTGCCGGAAATATCGCGAAAAAAAGTTGTCCCCATTTTAGTGTATGCACCCTTCAATATTTAGCAGAAAAATGTGAAAAACTTTTTTTCCCTTAAATCCTCAGTGGCTGTCAAAAAATACATTCCAGATGCACAGAATGCATGTGCTGACAACATTAATTGGAAAAAAAAATACATTTATGTATGATTTCCCCTCCATTTAATGCTAAAAGTAGGCATTTTCTCAATATTTCTTTACTTTACTTCATTGTCAATCAACTATTCCCAACTAACTTCCCAACCAACTATTATAAAATCCAACCAGAATCAGTGTACATGGGATGATTACTAGTTGGGCTATCAACTAATTGGCAATCAACAAGCTCAACAAGCCATGTTTCCACATACTGGTAACTTAACATAGTCGTAGAAGATAATGCACACTGCCTAAAGATTAAACTTCATACTAGGTGAGTTCTACAAAACTCACCTAGTATGAATAACAAAAGTTAATAAATTTTGTTTCTAGGTGCCCTGGAAGTAATGCCACTTTGAACATAATGAGGACTTGATTATCAGCGTCTTCTTTATTTTTTCATGTATTTATTTATTTTTTATTATTTTATTTGTTGGTTTGCAAAATTTAAGTATTCCTAGTCACATTTCCGACATGAAACAGAAAAAAACAATATGTAAAGGACTTTTATCAGATGGTGATATGATAATGATTATAGGATTTTATATAAAACTGTATCCTTAATAGGAATATTAGGGGTGCACAATGACTTTTCCTTCAACCAAATTTTGTCAAAGTCTGTGCTTGTCCTGTTTAGTGGCTACTACAAACCGCACTGTGATGAATATGCAGCAGTGTAGAAGACAGCAGTGTAGATGATGATGAAGATGGCCAATACCTCTTGTGGTGAGCCATATTTCCACAGTTCGTAGGAAGTATTACCTGGGCCTTTTTGAGGATACCGTTGAAGAATTTGGATCTCCCATTTTAGATTCTGGGAGATGATGGATCCCTGAAACTTGAGAGTCTACATGTAACTGTTGGTCAGTAGCAAGGAGACGTCTTGTGCCCGCCTGACATGTGTCCACGCCCTATAGTTTGAGAGCAGAGCTATAGAGTGCTGAGTTCTAGGTTGTTCTAGGAGTTCTCCTGCCAGTCAGGAAGATGGAGAGCCACTGACAGATGGCAGGAAATTAACTCAGAGACTTTGGTGGTAAGAATTTTAGGTATGATAATCCAAAAAGGTATGATAGTCCACAAACAGCACTGTAGCACAGGCCCAGGCTGTTCAAGGTGTTGCAGAATGAAATGCTGCCATGTTCACTGCATCATCCACTTCCACTTCCCTATAGACAGACTGCAGGGGGTCCAACTAATGACGTATGGTGATGTTTTTGACATGAGGCAGTACTATTGACTAATTGACATTCAAAGGACTTCACAGTGAATGAAGTCAAGGTCCGTAATCATTCAATGACATGATGGAGGGTTTCTTGGGAACTGGGACGATGAGCTGGTTTGTACTACACCATCCAACAAAGTCTTCCACAAGGCTCTTGTACTCCCCTTTCCTGGCCATCTTTGAGACACCCAACAATTGCAGTGTTGTCAGAGAATATCTCATATGGTATGATTCAGAGTTGTACTTGAGGTTTGTGGTGTTCAAAGTGAATAGTGCAGGAGAGAGTGCAGTTCCACGTGGATTCCCTGTGCTGCCAACCATTTTAAATATCCAGTAGGCTATGTCATTCGGACATTTCAGAGTAGCCTAAAATGATATTGAGGCTTTAAGCCTGTTCATTACAAACTAGAATTGAGCTCATCACTGATACCATAATTTTGGTTGAATTTTTATAAACTTTTTTATACAGTAACCTCTATGAGTATATCATTGGGTGAAAAGTATGACATATGGACTGATGACTGATGGGGGAATAGTTAATTGCCAGCAATGAAGTAAATATGAAAATATTTGGAAAATGAGAAAATCGGCCATTTTTTGTACAAAACTGATGAGAAATCATATTAAAATGTGTTTTAAGATTTTTCTTTTCAGTTGATGTTGTCAGTACATGTGTTCTGTGCATCTGCAATGTATTTCTGGACAGAGACTGAGGATTTGAAGAGGGAAAAAAAATCATTTTTCACATTTGTCTGATGAATAATACACTGTATACACTAAAATGGGCACAAAATTTTTCGCGATATTTCCGGCAGAGCAGACCCTCCAATTATTGGTTCTTAGGGTCAAAATTAACAGAAAAAACACAAATAAAAAGTATAACAGACGGTGTCCGGTTCAACCCATTTTTGAGACCTTGGCTCCCTGACTACATGCAGTACATGACTAATATCACAGGAGTAGTGTGGGGCTTCAGTCAGGTAGAGCACCTGCAGCCAATTATTTAATGAGGTTCTTGGCCATTTTCTGCTGCTTGCATACCATGCTGCATACTGGGTAGAACAAGTAGAGCACCTGCAGCTAATTAATTAATTGTGGGAAGCAGTAGTGTGTGCTGCACTGTGTGCTGGGGCACACGCAGCATGTAGCACATGTAGTAATAGCAGTATGCCATTTCGAAAATGGCCACAGGTTGCCCCACACCTACACATAACAGTAACAACGGTGACCAACACAAGTGGAGTGAAACAGCCACCAACCAAAAGGGCCAACAAAAGTAGACACACTACGACACAAAGACCCAACAAAAGTGAACTGCCACTACCACAACACAAAATGGACACCATGTGGCCTTCAACCACACAAAAGTTACTGTAGCAACAGCCCTTATGGTCCAAATTATTACTTTCAAAACACGGATTCCAAACTGACTTATGGTAACTGTTTCTAAAACTGATTGAATAATACAGGCAACAGGAATGCAATATGACGTGATTTACCAGATGTATTTTCACACGCACAATCACACATTCATTCATTCATCAACAGTGAACATACAGTAGAGTCTTTCATTGTCCCAAAAGTAACGCGCCACGAGAGGTATCTGCGCATTCATAGCGCAGACAGCTGAATGCGTACTCAGTGCGCGCGCCACGCCAGTGTTCTCAAACAGAAAAATAAATAATCCACAAATCCACGAAACGGCAAAGGAAGAGTTTTAGTAATCCAACAGAAAAGGCAACGTGATGTTCCCAGAAAAAAACAATACTCCAAGTGATAATGCGAGCTCCAGCAAAACAAAACTGATCAGTCATACCGGCTTCTTGGACCCGACACTAGTTGAAAACTCCACGTTCGGCAATAGTCCACAACACCGGTTATCGGTGGCCTTCAGCTATTTCCACCATTAGCTTTTAGAAAGTGCACTTTTTGGACGGCGTTCTCAGGTCTCCTGAGGTCTTCCTGAGTATATTACGCGTCGCCATTAGCTTGGCCTTCCGCGCTTTTAAAGTCTTTGAAATGACGGCGCCAACATCAGCTGACAGGCACGTCAGCTGTCAGTCAAAACAATCAGCTGACTAGTTTGACAGCTGACGGCCCCGCCCTCACCAAACGTAAACAGACAATTACAAATACACATAATGCTTACAGACATTCACATACAGGGAAACAAGTATATATTTAGAATGGGATATAAATAAACAGGAAAACACTTAAATTGGCAACTGGTAAGCCATTGTTTCATAATCCAGTATTTTTTATAGTGAATCCTAAAAAATGCTTATGTGGTGGTGCCACAATGGACGTAGGGAACTTGCAACATAAACACAAGTGACCAAACAAAATGGGAGACCACATCCACTACACAAAGATCCGCCGATCTGTGGAGTAACTACATCCCACATACAAAGGTCACAACTTAAACTTACACGTAACTGTACTTTGACTCAAGAAGCAGTAATACATAAGTGACCTAACCAAAAGTAGACTGCAACAACCACCAACAATGGTCACACTGTAGTCAACCGCTACACACAAATGTTGCCAACTTACACCTAAGCTGCAACCAAAACGTGACCCAACAAATGTGGAGTGCAACTACAACAAAAAGGTCACACTAACATTACTGCACACTTAAGTCCACGACAGCTAACGTATGAATTCACACAAAATACATTACCTCACCTCATGGGTATACAATCCCGGACTCGAGCCCCCATTTTGTTACGCCCCACACTAAAGTGGCCCTACTGGGCTGAACAAACAACCCCACTACTGACCAAAGTAATCATACAGCAAACAAACACCTTTAAAAGTAACCCAACCAGTGGGATTTATTAACACTGATACATAACTGAACAGACAATAAATTAACATCGACAATACACAAAACAATCCCCGGCTGAGAGGCAGCAAGACAGCCAGCAGTCCCAGACCAAAAGCCTCTGGCTGCAACCGGATAGTGGGAGCTTTCAAGCACATCTTGATCAGGTGATTCAGGTGTTCCCAATCAGAGTAATTGGCCCGCAGGCACCTGAGTAGAGGTAGGAACAAACAGTACAGAGAATACAGACAGTCGTAACGGATCATTCAGACGGGGCGGCAAGCCGACGGCAACGCTCGGCGTTAACGCTCACATCAGCCAGTCACAAGCGTGAATCTCTTGACGCTGTGTTTTGATAGGACAACGCTGGCTGCCGCTGGCACGTCATCCGGCAAAAGTTTCAACGCTCTGTAGCCAGCGTTGTCCTATCAAAACAGGGCGTCAAAGATTCACGCTTGTGACTGGCTGATGTGAGCGTTAACGCCGAGCGTTGCCGTCGGCTTGCCGCCCCGTCTGAATGATCCGTAACAGAGGCGAATTTCGCCAAGACCGGCGAAAAAAGTTGAGAAATGTTTAACTTTTGGCGAATTTCGCCAGGCGATAACCAATCAAGTTCATTTGAAATGTTACGTGAGAAGACAAGGGCGGGAGTACAAAATTTTGCAAACAACATGGCGGCATCCATGACTTCATTATATGAAAAATATATTATTTGATTTAAGGATCCTTGGGCCATAGTTTCTGTCTACATCGTCCCCGATTGTGTTTAATATTGTATACGAGTGCTATCGTGGCTGGTAGAACACTGTAGGTTTACAAATGAGCTTAATAACTTCAGTTAGCTCAATGCTAATAACTAGCTAACGATTAGCCGTGTTAGCACACTGATATCAGTCAATATTGACTTGTGGGACACAAATTACCGTTGACAATAAAATAAAACCAAAACAAACATTTGCATGTGTTACACGAACATAATAGGGGCAAATAATCCACTGTAAATCCCAATTCCAACTCCTGGTTAAGTTTAGCTGCTAGGTTAATGTGAGCAACCCGGCACAACCGACCCAGATACCCTGCTACGACCTCTGCTTGGTACACGCCCTCCAGCGAAGATTCGCCTAGTTTTTGCCCTGTGGAAACCGGCCTTAAGTTTACCACCCGAGCCTCGTTTTCATTCGGAATATGGCGGCCAGGTGTAAAAGGTGAATGAACTCCAGGGAGCACTGCCTTCAAGGCACTACTCCCCTCAGGTTAGGATTGGGGTTTGGATGAGAAGAAGCTTCCTTCTGGCAAACTGCTTCCTATCAAAACCTCTAGAAAGGTAAGGTATGACCTGTAGAGGCAATTGATTGAATTCACTTGGGATGTTGCTAAATTGACTTTGTAATCTTTACAGGGTCATGGGAGACGTTTGTACTTTTCACCAGAATTCCTAGCCTGCATCAGCCCGATACAGCTGATTTGGAACACTGTAGCTTTTCTGGAGGTTCATGTGGTTGACATGGAACATAATGTAGTTTTTTTGGTTGTTCATCTACATCGTTTGAAACATTGAGGAGCATACTGGAAGCTTATGTAGACGTTGTGGAATATTGTGTTGTTTCTCTGGAAGTTCAAGTAATTGTTTTGCAACATGGGGTCAGCTCTATGTTCCCACAACTATATGTTCCCACAGCTCTATGTTCCCACAGGCCTATGTTCCCACATTTGTTAGGAATTTTATTTTTCACAGAATTTTTGGATATTAGGCCCTATGTTCCCACATTTCTTAGGAAATTTGGGGAATTGGGCCCCATGTTCCCACAGCCCCATGCTCTCACATTACAAAGATTTAAAAAAAAAAAAATCTGACCCCGCAGCACCCCACAATTTTCCCACAGCAGTACATTCGGATAAGGGCATGTTCACACCAACACAGGTAATATTTAATCAGTTAGCACTTCCGTTCACATTAGAATGGAGGATTCTGAATCTGAAAACGATTCCAAAAATGATTGCTGAGGTTGATGAATATAAAATCGTTGTGGAATGTGGATGCAAAACATTCTGAAAACAAGCGTGGATGAAGATCGTTTTCATTGTGAATATGAATCTAGGCAGCACAGCATAAAGGAACCTTAACCCTTACCCTAAACCCCACTACCTGGAAGGCACCATTATGGGCAAATAATACCAAAGATCGAATCTTTCTTGAACTTACATAAGGGGACTACCAGGCAGAAATGTGGGACTACAGTACCGTACTTTGAAGAAAGAAAGAAAGAAAAAAACACCTCTTAGAAATGTGAGAATATAGGGCTGTGGGAACATAGAGTTGTGGGAACATAGACACGCTCCCTGGAACACTGCATAACTGTTTATATTGTAAGGCGTGCTTAATCATCTGTATAAATAACAAGGTTCGGCATTACTTCACTCCTTTCCACAACTACGACCATGAAGGTAAGGACATATTTTATTGCATCTCCTTTTCAGAAAGCACATGTTGCTCTCTTGGAAGGTAACGTAAATTTCCTGGATGTTCATGGAATTTTTTTGGAACAAAGTGTAGCTTTCCTGCACTGTAAAAATAGAAAAGTTTGCTGAACTTATAAATTCAAAGTCAACTGATTTCACTCACTGGCTTTTAAAAGTTAGTCCAACTCCAGAGTGCATAACTTTATATTTCAACTTGGAGGATTTACCAAAGTAAGTAAATACTATAGTCATAACACAGCATCTTAAGTTGGTGGGACTTCAGTTGATTTAACTAGTTGCTTTAGCAATACTTCAATACTTAAGTTGATAAAACTAATAAAAAGTCCATTACAACAACTGAGGTTGGTGAAATTTTAGTTGACTTCAAGGTATTATCTGGAGAGAATCAACACGTAGCTGCCGTTTTATACTGAGTGCTGTTGAAAGCCACCTCAATGAACTTCGTGCATCGTAGACCGAGTTTAAGAAACAGCATATAACACAAAAGCTGTGTTCAGACTGCAGTCCAAAACCGATTTTTTTGTATATCTGATCATCATCTGGGGCCTCATTTATAAAAAGTTGCGTAGAAACCATCTCTCGTTTCATCTAAGAACTCTTCTGATTTCATTGTAAGTGTGATTCAGATACAACGAACATACGAACAAAAGCTGTGTTTAGACTGCAGTCCAAAACCGATTTTTTTGTATATCTGATCGACATCTGGGGCCTCATTTATAAAAAGTTGCGTAGAAACCATCTCTCGTTTCATCTAAGAACTCTTCTGATTTCATTGTAAGTGTGATTCAGATACAACAAACATACGAACAAAATTCATGCGTACACCAATCCTTCCGTTTTAAATCACAAATGATCGTTGTGTGCGGGTGAGTGTCCCCACATCTTAGCCCTGAAAACGCCACTTGTTAATTAAACTAGATGTACCGCTTGGCGGTACAAAATATGACCGCCGCTCAGTTCTGCACATTCTCTGCATATATATGATGCTTGTCAACTTGTTTGTATCTCTCTCATGTTATAATTGTGTGTCTGCATGAGTGAGTTTGCTTTTGTGTACAAGTATAAGAGTGTGTGTGTGTTTATGTGTGTGTGTGTGTTTATGTGTGTGTGTGTGTACCCGTGCGCATGTGTGCTTATGTGTACAGTATGTAGTGTGTGTGTGTGTGTACCCGTGCGCATGTGTGCTTGTGTGTATGTAGTTATATATGAGCACTATGGCAAGCCGTTCAGGAAAAAAACCTTGAATATATTGAATGAAGTCCTGAATATATTGAATGAAACTCCGGATATATTGAATGAAAGAAAACCTTGAATATATTGAATGAAACTCCGAATATATTGAATGAAGTCCCGAATATATTGAGTGAAGTCCCAAATATATATGATATATATGACTCCAGGAAGTGGGTGCTCATGATTTATCTCCATAAAGAAGGATCTCTGGTACCGCTTGGGTGGAGTGAATGAGTAAATGAGGCAAAAATATTAAATAAATTATAGTTTTATTAATAATTTCATTGATTGCAGCAGCAAGGTAAAATAGTTTAGTTAAGTCACAGTCAGTTATTTTGGCCGAGTAGTAATCCAGCTGCATTACCACCTGTGCAGCACAGGAAGCGGCGACGATCCCACTGAAGGTTGGCGTAGCAGCTAGCTAGCGGCGACGATCCCACTGAAGCAGCGACGATCCCACTGAAGGTTAGCGTAGCAGCTAGCTAGCGGCGACGATCCCACTGAAGATTGGCGTAGCAGCTAGCTTCAGTGGGATCGTTGCCGCTTCCTGTGCTGTTTACTGGTGGTGGTAATGCGGCTGGATTAATTACTACTCGGCCAAAATAACTGTGACTTAAACTAAACTATTATTACCTTGCAGCTGCAATCAGAAATTATTAATAAAACTGTAATTTATTTAATATTTTTGCTTCATTTACTCATTCATTGCCAACCACTCCACCCAAGCGGTACTGACTGGTCACAGGCATTTCCATACTTGTGACACACATAAGATGGCCGCTGGCACTGACCTCGGATGAGGCAAGTTTCATTCAATGTATTCGGAGTTTCATTCAATATATTCGGGACTTCATTCAATATATTCAGGGTTTCATTCAATATATTCGGAGTTTCATTCAATATATTCAGTTTTTCATTCAATATATTCGGGACTTCATTCAATATAGCCTATTCGGAGTTTCATTCAATATATTCGGGACTTCATTCAATATATTCGGAGTTTCATTCAATATATTCAAGGTTTTCTTTCATTCAATATATTCGGAGTTTCATTCAATATATTCGGGACTTCATTCAATATATTCAAGGTTTTCTTTCATTCAATATATTCAAGGTTTTTTTCCTGAACGGCTTATATAGAGCACATATGATGTAAATGATTATTTGAATTTTGTAACCCAGTAGCCATTCACTTAATAGCACCATCTACTGGTCAATAGTTGTACAGTCATTAAATGTACATATAAATTCATTTATTTTATAGCCCCCCATGGATGAAATCCCACAAAATTTGACATATTCCCACAAGATGTCAGGTTCATCATACACATTAAATTTGGTGCAGTTCTTAGCATCTGATCCAAAGATACGGGCAATTACAGTAGTATAATATTGGATTTTAATTTTTTTACCATGGGGGTGCAAATCACAAATGACTGGTTATAAGCTAAATTGATGTGGGCTCTTGAGACCAACATTCCATAAAAATTTCATCATCCTAAATGTCACGGATCAGGTAGTTTTTTAGGAAAAACTGCATTTTTGGGGTTTCACGGGGGGCCACGCAAAGATGGAGTGGCCCCCGGGGACCAAACGAAATTTTTCCGTAAAAGTCTACAGGGGCTACATGCCCACCAAGTTTCATGTGCCTCGGTGTTACGGTGTCCCGGGAATCGTTGACCAAAAATTCAGGAAGTAGATGACGGGAGAAAAAAAAAAAAAAAAAACTTTGACAATCATTATATGACCGCTACGCTTGCTACGCAGCGGCGGTCATAATTAGCATATAAAATGACCCCATTCTCAAAGCACAAACTTCTCAAAGCAAAAAGAAAAAAAATTATACTGAGGCTGAAATCGATGATGTACTCTCGGAGGTGTATTTGGGGGCTTGTCTGGTGGCGTGACTGGGAAGTCCAAGTATGTGGCCTGGCAAGGAGTTACCCAGGCTGTTAACGAGGTAGGGGGGAATCAACGCACCCTTCCGGAGATAAAAAAAAAAAATGCATTCCATAAAGCGCATTGCAGCGCATATGCGCCAAGTTAGACTGACTGGAAGTGGTAGCCTCACATCCAAACTAAGTCCTGAGGATGAGCACATATGCACAATTATTGGGGAGGATTCAGTGAAGGGTGTGTACGAGGAGGGCGACACAGACCTTTTGTCAGCAGTAAACTCAGAAGGTATGTATAATTTGGTTAAAATAAAAGCGTTTTGTCTGTTTGAGTGTACTGAATAATAAAGCTTCAAACTGTTAATTCAACACGTTCATTGATTCAGACGAACATCCCCAAAGACGAGCCAGGCATTGTAATAGAGCCGTGTTCCAGCCACCCACACCTTGTATGTACAAACTTTTTTTCACATTAAATTAAGACATTTTCAAAAATGAGTGCCTTGGCCCGAGAAACTTTTTGTCCTCTTTCTGAGATCTTTTGCTACCTTGAACCAAAAAGCACCAGAACCAAAGTAGTTCTAACATGTCTGTGAATTAGGAGCATAATTCTCAAATCATACCTGTTGGTATAATTGTTGAATCACCTCCTGTCGTCTTCTCAGCGCAGTGACGTTTGTGTTCCAGTCAGCGGGGAGGGGAGGGTGATCGTTTTCATCCATGCGTAATTCATCTTCTTCATCTCAATTTCTAGGCCATGGGATAGGCAGATATTATGTAGCACACAACAGGCTGGGATTATCTGGCAAACCTTTTCAAACCCCTGATCCATCCAAACATCGCCATTTTCCCTTCAGCATGCATGCCTATGCTGCGCTCCACTACCGACTGTGCACGGACATGTGCGGTATTGAAATGCATTTCTTCGGCGGTCTGAGCACAATTGGGATGAGCAGCCATGGCCTAAGAGGATAACCTCGATCTCCTGTGGACGTTGAAAATTATATAGTTACTGTGCCCGAACAAAAAAAAACAAATAGGGTAATTTTTTTTTTAAAAAAAGAGGTTTACCAATAAGCCAGCCGTCTCTGCCCACTCCAGCCAGTTCCCAACACTGCAATTACGCACAATGAAGGAGTCATGTGTGTCGATCCTGGCCAGCTGTATTCTCCCACCGTCTCTGCTTCCCTTGGCCGGCTCGCCCTCCTCCTCGAACCTCATGACCCACTCGTCCGTGTCCTATCCCGCAGCATCTTCATGACGGCACCTCCAGACTTCCTCGAGCAAGAGCCGTCGCTGCTTAAGGAGCTGGCATGTGGAGGATTTCACCCCCGCCTGCCAGTAGCTCCTCATAGTGTTGGTGCATCCTCCCTCGGGACTCTCCCTTGTCCACTGTAGCCATCATTCTCTTTCCCTTCAAGAAAACGTCTTCCAAGTGGAAGTGGTTTGTTTCTCAATTAACAAAGAATCACACTTGTTTTCAAACAAACCGGATAACTTTATTTGTCACAAGTTCTAGTTTACACCATGTTAGCATAATACTAGCTTTAGCCCCAAAACCTAAGGTCAAATTCCCCACCAGCCTTCTCCATCAGGGTGGGAAAACCACTCAACCATTCAGTCTCTTGCGCGTTGCATCTCGGCAGTGGTCTCAGCTGAGTGGTCTCGGCGACCGGCAGTGGTCGCTCTGCAGTATGATCATGTTCAGTTGTGAATTCCTGCAGTACTCCACTATTACCACAAGGAAACGGTCGTACGCCAAGCCAGAACATGACGTAGAGATAAGTACTTTTCCACGTCAAAAACGTTTTTTATAAATCTGTACTTTGGCGTGGCTTTGATCGTTACTAACCCTCTAAGATCAAATCTGTGTGTAAGAACGTTTTATAAATGAGGCCCCTGATCTCTCCATCGACTGCATTCACATTGCTTGTTAACTCATTGACTGCCAATGACGTCTTTAGACGTCAACTGAAATACTGCCGTTCACTGCCAATGACGTCTTTAGACGTCAACTGCGTTTTTAATGGGGAGGGCTGCAGAAAGACCTAGGGAACCTTGTCTGTAAATATCAGAATTCTCCGTCGAAAATTGTTGTTCCAAATTGATCCTGAGGGTGGCAGTGTGTCACTTTGGATGTGAGATGAGCATAGATTCATAGGTATGGCCAAGGGAGAAGTAGAGAAAGCTAATGACATGGCTAAATATGCCGCTAGCAAAGTGCAGACGTAAATCGGAGAAATTTAGGCAGTTCACGCTCGATCAGAGTATGTGTCACTGCCATAGTAGTTCGAGTAGTGTTCCGATCGTGGGAGATGAAGGAGATCAACCTTGGGCAAACGGAAATAGCAGTTGTGACTTGTTTCAGTGCCCAGCTAGCTCACAGTTCCGGGTCAGGTAAGAATTTGCGAGCCAGTTGTTGATCACTGAGTTTTCGCTGTCACAGCCTGTAAATAGCATATATTTACCTTGTTACAACAATGTCTATTTTATTACCAAAAGCCCCCTGTTACTGTTGTTTTTGTGGTCTTATCAAAGGAAGACATTTTCCCGATGTTTGACGTGCTAATAGACCGAAAAAAACGCGCATCCAAGACACTAACGTCAAACAAAACGCTAATTTTCTCCCTTTTTTGATAAAAAACGGGTGTGTTTGGAGAAAGTAGCTTATGTTCGCCTGCTGATTTCTAAGCAATGGAAAGGGGTAGAAACGAACTTTTTTTCTGGTGAAAGAAGAGAGTCTGCTCTTTCTTGTGGTAGTTTCATTGTTTATGTAGTCGTAACACATAATATTCTGTGGCTCTTTAAAAAACAGTCAAAATTCCCCAAAACCTCTGGCAGTATGGAACTCTCTATTCTGAAAACGGCTGGCAGTCAATGAGTTAAACTGCTCATATCCGCTCTCCATGTCCGCTAATCACCCGTCATATCCACATGGGTTACTATGGTACCCTAACGCATCATGCTCACAAATAATAAACAAAACCGCGGAGGGTAGAATATTGGTTCTTTCTCTCTATGATGTTTATGTGGGGCTGTAGCACACAGCTACAAGTAACAAGGAAATATCAGAGGGAAGAATAGCGTTACTCATCTTCAATGCAGTCCAGCACAGCTGTTAGTTGCCTCTCTGGTGCATGGTTGAAAACTTTCACTGACATCGTTTCCACACGTGAGGTAAATTCCTGATCAAATGCAACTTGCGGCAAATCCATAAGGAGCCCTGACATGTTGTTACAGCAAACAATACCATTTTTTAAAAGGACGGTTGACATTAATCTCTCACCTCCATCCATCTGCATTCCACGTGTTAAAGGTCCCATATTACGCTTTTTCCAAGCTAACTTTTTTAGCTCTAATGTTCAGAACAGGTTGTTTCTCATGGGGGGGTGCACCAGGTAACTAGACACCTGCAGCAAACACATTGAGTATTTCCCCTGTAGCCTATGACAGACCACCCCTAATTAGTCAATTGATCATTTTCATTGTTCTCAGCTGCAAAGTGCCTGCCAACTTCTCTCTCTTTTTGCAATTATCCATTCTCATTGCCCTCAGCTGCTTACGTGGCTTCCAATGTTGTGGGACCCCACCCGACTTACCCTGTGACATACGTAGTTAGGAAAATTCTATGCAGATGGTTTAAGCACACAGCAGCTGAACAGTTACTAACCCGTGTAAATTGTTTTATCCAACTTAAAGTGTGTGTAGAGGCAGTATAGACCCAAGAAACACATTCAAAAGCTATAAAAAGTGATTTTTCGTAATATGGGACCTCTAAGTCAGACCTTTAAACCTCTGGCTTATACCTTGACTAGCCAGCTCAAAGTGTCACAGTATGACTAAGCAACATTTTCATTTTGAAATCTGAACCCCCACAATAGTGTCTACAACTTCAAGTATTAAAAGCATGACCATGCAGTATATATAAGATTGATTTTTCATTTTGAAATCTGAACCCCCACAATACAGTGTCTACAACTCAAAGTATTACAAGCATGACCATGTAGCATGTTCTATTTTTCATTTTGAAATCTGATCCCACAGAGTAAGGTGCCTACAACTCAAAAGTATCACAGCATGACTATACAGCATACACATGGTCTATTTTCATTTTGAAAACTACATCATCAGAATACAGTGCTTACCACTCAAAATACAACTGGTAAAATATGGCAGTTAAAAAAAACGCATTCTGAACCATAACACAATAGGATCCCATTCCATTCAGCCCCGAAAAAGAATGGATCATACACAAATGAAAGCAATAGCACTCTGAGGTTAGTGTGTCTTATCACAGTTGTACCTCGTTCAAGATTGAGAGCCTTGTTCATGACTTCTAACAAAAATGGTTAAAGATTAACTGTATTATCTCTACATGTATACCAGTATGCAGAAGAAAATAAATTTTAGGTATTCTTAAACACCTTGTCTTCCACTTTCTACAAATTCACTCAAAGACGTCCACATAGTAAATGCAGACGTTGCTATCCAGAGGGGAAGAACATGTTATGCCGACATGCAGACCTGAATTGTAAGAATTCTTAAAGCTTACGCCAAAGAGAAAGTGTTCTGGATGAACAGCTTTGAGCATCAAGTTCCACAATAAATCTTCTGGATCACCTCAGATGTGTAACACAGTTCCTTTGGATATTCTATGTTTGTGGAATACAAAGAGTCCAAACAGGTAAGCGACGGCAGAAGGCAGATCTTTAATGTCTTTCAGGACCACGTTTTGTTCCAAGAATGTTGACAACATTTGGCAGAGACTTCTTCGCAGCCACATCATCTTCGAGTACTGAGAAGATGCTGATCTTCACATCTTTTGTAGTCTATAGGTCTCTTTAGCATCAGTATCCTGATAATTGGAGAGGAAAGGATCAATAGGTTTGTCAGGAGTCAGTTAGATAATAATGCCCTTATGAGGTACTGAAATATGAACCAGTTTTGGGGTCCGTTTCACAAAAGTATGATTGTTCGTTGCAAGCAATTTCCCATTGCTAATTGCTAAAGCAGGGATGTTTATGTAAGTCTTTTTGAAAACAGTTCCAGCGCTGTTTGTTTCTCTCTGGTAGCGATCGATTCCATACAACTCCGTTAAAGCGATTCCTCTTTTGAGATGTGTCATGCAACGTGGTCCGGGTAAATCCGGGGCTATGTTTAAGACGTGTAATCACTCCAAAGCTTTAAAACAAACAAAAACATCTCCCGCCTAACATCGACCGCCATGGACTTCTCTCTCCATTACCGCGCGCGGCCCATTCATAAAAAGTACTTCCCTGTGGCGTCACTGCACAGGTAACCAGACAGAGGCGGGGGCCAGAACCGCACAGTTCTGGGAGATGTAGGCATACGTGACGGCACGGTGAACAAGGGAAGTGATTTTAATTGTTATTGGTTTTAATTGGGCTTTTAAATGGTTTTAGTTGTTAATTTTTATTAAAATACTGTTTTAATAAAAAATGCAGAAAAAAGTAGTTCTGCTACAATGTAATTGTTATGGAACACTGTCTGTCTTTTATTTAAATACTGTTTTACTGTCTAGCTTTTCTGGAAGTTCATGTAGTTGATGAACATTGTGTAGCTTTTTTGGTGGTTCATCCACATGTTTTGAAACATTGCGGAGCTTTCTGGAAGTATATTTTTGTCTCGCTCCTCCTCAACCTCCTCAGCAGTCATGGCTCTCTCTTGCAGTCGTTTCAAGTCCCTCACACCAGTAGTACATGTGGCAGCCAACTCCTTTTGCTTCACCATTGCACTCTGATGCATTGTGGACAGTGACATTTTGGAGAGCCGGTTGAACACAGATTATTTGGCCCTCCCGTACTGTAAAATGCAGTTGATATAATGCGCAAAAGCAGAAAGTTGGGGTTTTCTGCCTCTACGTGCTATGGAAGCTACTGCACAAGTGGTGAGAAGTGATCCATTTGTAACAGTGTTGATATAATATACAAAAGCAGACAGTTGGGGTTTTCTACCTCTTAAGTGCTATGGAAGCTGCTGCACAAGTGTTGAGAAGTGATCCATTCATAACAGTGTTGAGGATTGTCAGGAGGAAAGGAGCAAGGCGTTTGAGTTCAGCCTGCAGCTTCTGAAATGAAAAGGCATGCAAATCTTCTTGATAGGCAGTGTTGGGAAAGTTCATTTTCTACATGAACTAGTTCATAGTTCAGTTCACAGCTCAGTTCACAGTTCACAGCTCTCAGAGTGAACTATTTTTTTTTTTCAAAATGAACTAGTTCATTCATAGTTCACAAAATAAATGAACTAGTTCAGTTCAGTTCATCCCCCCCCCCCAAAAAAAAAAAAAAAAAAATTAAAAAAAAAAAAAAATTGGAAAATTTCAAATTCATTGACAAAGCCCATATAAATGCTCCACAGATTATAAGCCATTATTTAATTCGTGTTAATAATGACATTGCTGTATTTTAGTGTTGCATTAGAGCAGTGATTTATTATTATTAGTAGTAATAAAGAGTATACTTAGTCCTTTACTGTGTTTTCTGTTATAATCGGTTGGTAGTGCTCTGTAGTGAGTTTAGTCTTTGTTTCGGTAAATTTTGTAATTACATTGTTCAGACACTGGAGGGCAGCAGTGAGCACATGTACTGGTAATGTGGGTTAAAAAAAAAGTGTTAGGCATATGGTTATGATTACTTACATTTATTTTTTTCTGACGGTTTTCTGATAAACCAATGTTTTACATTAACAACACATCATATCACAATGTACAAACAATGTAGAATCACATTACACTACAATCTTCAATTTTTTGTGATTTGTGTTGCATTTGTTTCAATAGTGATTCATCTTTTCCTTTCTTTTTTAAGTCTCTTTTCTAGCTCTTGGCGTTTTAAGTTAGACGTGGATGTAGTCGATGTACGAACTGTTTTTTTCAATGCTGGTGGACATAATCTGCATTCGAATATGACAACTGTGCCCTCCTCCCCCACCTTTGTGTAAAATTCTTTTAAATATCCGTAATCCTTATCCTTTTTGAGTCTTTCTCCGAAACATCCTCGCCCTTCTCTTTCTCCATTTTGTTTCCCGCGGAAGTTATTTGATACTAGGACACGGAAACTGTCAAGTTCAAAGTCGCTGTCACTGTTTGTTCTCCCTACACCTCTGCCTACACACAGGCAGTACCCTCCCCCTTCCACACACACACACACACACTTCCTGTATCTTCTGTAGTCAAACATGTAAACTAGGTCAAAGTAAAAGTCGCTATCTTTAAGCTGTTGTTAGTCGGGGTTTCTGCAGTTATATTAATGAAATCTGGTAACTTGGAATGAACGGAATGATGAACGTAATGAACGTTCATAGTTCGTTCATCATCTAGAAAATACTGTTCAGTTCACGTTCTCTCAAAATATGAACGCGTTCATGAACTTTCGTTCATTGAACGCGTTCGGGTACATCACTGTTGATAGGATTTGAAGAGGATGAAGTCCTGCTTTGGGCTGCACACAGTCATACATTCATCATTGATGACGCCTACTATGCCACTCTTCACCTCCTCCGACAGTTCCTTGTGCTTCAAAATCATCTTGGCGGCCGCTTTCTATTTCTTTAGTTGGAGGAGACCAACAATTGACACATCCTCGGGGTCTACTACAGTTGCCAGTTTTAGACGGATAGGTGGTAATGATCTGTAAAGCATAGTTCTTAATTAATTATTTTAAATTGTGAAGGTGAATGTGAAAACACACCAGACACCCGCATATTGACTTTGCATGTCCTGCAAGAGTCGTGTCTCTCCATCGTTGTGATTGTTCTTTTCCCCTCTTAACATTACTCTACAGCGTCTCTCTCTTCTTCTTGTTACTCAAGCTGTTCCCGTTGCGTAACACACATCAGAGGAAAGAGTGTTATAATTGGTTTAAGCTTCTGATATCGACCAGTAGAAACCGTTGAGCACAGGCTCTTGGTCAGACCAAAGTCTCTACGCCTCTCCTTCTAACGTGCAGAAAAACTCAGAAACTGCAGAAAGCTGGCTGCGGCCTCTGGTGAAGGCTGGGATTTTCAGTGTAGCAACTATAGGTGCAACACTTTCTTTAATATCAAACCCACGGTCAGCTAAAACTAAATCACCAGGTGACCGCTTCTGATGAAAGCCAGACTTCTCTGTGATCTGCTTGTCACTGGCACGTCCCCCTCACCCTTTGGAAATGAAAGAAATAGTACCTTGTGGTGTTATACCTATGAGATATTTCATGGTGTATCTGCTTTTATAGTTTGAGTATGTCTGTGCTTTTGTGCATAAATTTTGTGCCCTTTCAATGAAGAGCTCAAAGCCGTCAATGATAATGGTGACACGGCTCCCAAGCATCTCAACGTACTGGTGAGGCATGCCTGCTTCAAGACAATGCCGTTTTGGCCCGTAGACCAAAGGGCTGAGATGTGCATGTGTAGTGCATTAATGGTGTCAAGGAAAAGTCTGGATGCAGTTTGTCTGCAAATGTCAAAGAGGTAAGCAATTCATGCAAGGGAAGTTTATTTAAATTGCAGTTGCATGCACCATATGAAAAAGTACAATACTGTATATTAAATTACTTAATCACAAAGCAAATATACAGCCACATAAATCACAAATACAAAAATACACAATCGTAAAAGCAGAAAATGATTAGTCTTCACATCCAAACTCAATTTAATGTGTAATGCTGTATATTGTGTATGAAATTACGATATAATATATCATCCAGTTCTTTGGATGCAGCTTTCCTTAATTCCTCTACGTCTTCAAATCACCACTGAGTTCCTTCTTTTGAGACAAGGCCCACTGTTTTCTTCAGCGTTTGAGTTTGCTGACCGAGCTGTAAATCACTGCATCATCCTCAGCCCTGTGAGGGAACATCATTTTAACAAGACCATTAAAGCATGAACATGAATATAGGATGAAAATACTACAATAACACTACTACAAACGTCTTACAGGTGGCAGCGTTAGTGCTCAATGCACTGCCTGAAAGGTAACCTACTCAAGTCAGATGCAGCATCCCCGGGCGCAGGCATCTGATATCGCATCCATTGAAAGGGATTTCAGGACTGATATGGAACCGACAGACCAACCAGGAGACCTTACAAACCTCTGGGCGGGATTTTTGACGTAGCTCATAGATACCAAACTTACAAAACACTACTAACAGTTATGAAAGAGGCATCTATATTACACAAGTTAAATCGATTATTGTGGCAATTATGCCACAGATACTGGCACTTAAGCTCACGGGATGCAACTGGTAAGTTTCGATGTAATTGGTTGAAGTTAGTCCAGTCTTCTGAAACAACTCTCTTACATAGGAATCTTAGATGCCTGCACCCGGGGGCGCTGCATCTGACGTGAGTGAGGTTACCTGACCTTAGCCCTAACCCTAGATTTTTTGGGGTAGTGCCTTGAAATACTGCCTGGAAGGCACCATTTGAGGGCAAAAAAAGACCAAAGACCAGTATTCTTAGCAAAGGAACTCTATAGTGTTACTCACACGCTGACATCAGCGGGAGGACTAAAGAGGTTTCCATAAGTCTTCTCCCCAGCTGTAGAATCTTGGACATGTTCCTTCTTCTTAGCCTTGTACTGCACACTTGCATACTGGACTTCATCATCATCTCCTCCTCCTGAGGCTACTGCTTGGTCTTGGACAGAGACCCTGGGCACTGGCTGCTCCTGGACAGAGACCCTGGGCACTGCAGAGATGCTTTCATACATAGGACTGGAGTCTCCCTGCTGAGGGTATGAAGGAGACTAAGGATTACAGATGCCATAGAGACAAGATTATGACTTATGCTGTGGATACTAGCCTACAGTATAGTGTGGGAATCTTCTATCTTAGAAATCTACAGCAGATGTAGCGGTACTAGCGGTAATAAATTATTTTGCTCAGTGAGTACATCTAGCAATCAGCCATGATTCCACCCTTGGTCAACATATATGTATGTACTATGGAGTGCAGATGCCACAGACAAGATTATGATATGATATGTATGATACGATACTAGACAACAGTATAGCATGGAAATCTTCTAGCCGAGAAATCTAGATGTAGCCTAAACTAACGGTAGCAAATTGTTTTGCTCTTTAAGTACAACCGAATTCCAAAATAGTTGGGACACTTAATTAAAACAGAATGCAGTGATGTGGAAGTTTCAAATTTCAATATTTTACTCAGAATACAACATCGATGACATATCAAATGTTGAAACTGAGGAAATGTATCATTTTAAGGGGAAAATAAGTTGATTTTCAATTTCATGGTATCTACACATCCCAAAATAGTTGGGAAAAGGCCACATTTACCACTGTGTGGCATCCGCTCTTCCTTTTAAAACAGTCTGCAAACGTCTGGGGACTGTGGAGAGAAGTTGTGGAGAGAATGTTGTCCCATTCTTGTCTAATACAGGCTTCTAGTTGCTCAACTGTCTTAGGTCTTCTTTGTCATGTATTCCTATGTATGATGCACCAAAAGTTTTCTATGGGTGAAAGATCTGGACTGCAAACTTGATGGTGCCTTTCCAGATGCGTAAGCTGGCCATTCCACACACACTCATACACCTCCATACCATCAGAGATGCAGCCTTCTGAAATGAGCGCTAACAATAAGCAATAACAACTTGGGTTGTCCTTGTCCGGATGGTATGGCATCCCAGTTTTCTGAAAAGAACTTTGAATTTTGATTCGTCTGACCACAGGACAGTTTTCCACTTTGTCACAGTCCATTTTAAATGAGCCTTGGCCCAGAGAAAACGCCTGTGCTTCTGGATCATGTTTAGGAATGGCTTCTTTTTTGACCTATACAGTTTTAGCTGGCTATGGTGAATGACACAGTGGATTGTGTTCACTGACAATGTTTTCTGGAAGTAGTCCTAAGGCCAGTTTGTGATATCCATTACATTAGCATTCCTGTATGTGATGCAGTGCTATCTAAGGACCCAATGGTCATGGGCATCCAGTATGGTTTTCCGGCCTTGACCCTTATGCACAGAGATTGTTCCAGATTCTCTGAATCTTTGGATGATGATATGCACTGTAGATGATTATACCTTCAAACCCTTTCCGATTTTTGCCTGAGAAACTCCTTTGTCATCTCGGACCACTACTTTTTGCCGCATCATTTGGGGAACTGGTGATCTTCTGCGCATCTTGACTTCTGAGAGTCAATGCCACTCTCGGAGGCTCTTTTCATACTAAATCATGTTGCCAATTGACCAAATAGGTTGCAAATGGGTCCTCAAGCTGTCCCTTATCTGAAAATTTTACTTTTCTGGCCTCTTATTGCTACCCGTCCCAACTATTTTGGGATGTGTAGCTCTCATAAAATCCAAAATGAGCCAATATTCGGCATAACATTTCAAAAAGTCTCACTTTCAACATTTGCCATGTTATCTATATTCTATTGTGAACAATATATAGGTTTGTGAGATTTGTAAATGATTGGGTTCCATTTTTATTAACAATTTATGCAGTGTCCCAACTTTTTTGAAATTTGGTTGTACATCAGCCATGAGGAGGTGGACAGAAATGTATGTATGAAGGAGTGCAAATGTCATAGAGGCCAGATGAATCATGACTGATATTGTGGCTAATCCAGTATAACATGGAAATATTCTGCAGCAAAATATTTATGTGTGAACCTGACTGACCTCCACAGTGGTGTCCTGTGTTCCTTCTCTCATCTGTGTGTCAGCAGATGTCCTTTGGGTGCTCTCTGATGATGATTGTGATGTCCTCTTCAGTCTTCACACACACACACACACACACACACACACACACACACACACACACACACACACACACAGAGAGATGTCAAGCTACACCTTATTCATGAGCAGCATTATTCACCAAATATGAATAACAGCAATGTGATGGTCTTATGAATGTTTAAATGTGTTTTCAAACACTGAGGTGCACCTGAAATAAATAATCCCAATTGTGAGTGGCAGAAGTATACCCAGTGCCACACCAACTGCTATTGGAACAAAAGCCTTCTGTGGTGCTGTAATAATTCCAAACAAATATAAAATATGTCATATTTTTATAAAAATATAACCATCCAATAAGCAACTCTTAATAGTGGGACACATTTTGCTGGATGAAAACACATTTAACTTAGATTAATCTTTTACCTTCAGGTCCTTTTGAAATTATGTCTACACGTATCTGAGTAGAGTTGTGTGATCCAAGTCCATTGTGTGCCTCACAGTGGTAAAGTCCACCATCATCAGAGGTCATAGTGAAGGTCAGAATGGCCCCTGTGCCTATAAGAGAGACTTCATTTTCACTGCTCTTGTACCAGCTGTAGTTATCATACACAGGTGGGTTGGCATCACTGCTGCACGTCAGATTCACTTCACTGCCCTCTGGGATTTTACCAGAAGGACGTAAGGATGCAGAAGTATCTCTGGGGGCATCTGCAAAAGCAATAAAACAGTCATAGTGCATCAATGCTAGCACACTTTTCCTCTAACTGGTTTTGCTGATCAAATGGAAAAAACTGATCTTATGAGTCATCCGATGTACTCACAGTGGACAGTGAGGCTTACTACAGGTGAAGGATGACTCTCATGTCCTTTTAAAGCACAGGAGTAATTGCCTGAATCATCACTCCTGATTTGAGATAGGATCAACATGTTTTTGCTCAGTCTGATTTCAGAAAGAAGCTTTCCATTATGGAACCAGGTGTAGTTGGAGTTTTCACACGTGGACTTGCAGGTCAATGATACATTTTCTGTTTCCTTTACAATAGGAGATCTCATCACAACCTGCAAAGCTACAGGGGACAGAGCAGAACACATCATTATTTATGATCACCAACTTTGTGAATTTGACTTACAATTAGCAGACTTAACTTACTTGATATTGAAAGAGAAACACCAGGAATTCCAGAGTACTTTCCACCGGTATCATTTGATATGAACCTGAACTGATATTCTCCCAAGTCACTCTCTTTAAGACTTTTTATTCTCATTCCACAGTCATTCTTTTTGTCTCCAGTATATGTGACACGACCCTTATATTCCTCTTTCTCAATTAGATCCTCCTGTTCCTGTTGTGGTTTATGCCAGAATGCCTCTATCACTGCTACATTATTTGGGTATTGGTAAGAACAACCGATATCCACTGTTGATCCCTTTGTTGCACAGATATGTTCATGAGTGTAATTCACACTCCAGTGACAGAGAATACCTGAAAAGAAGGTAATAAGGCACAGATGAGACAACTTGTACTCCACCTTCATACTTCTCTGTTGTGGAAAATGGAAAAAAAGAGAAAGTACTGTATACTGTAACTATGAGGATAAATACACAAACAGGTGTATTACCCTATATCAGTTTATGGTGTTAGAAAATTAAGCTAATAATAACCCAAGACAGAACTAAAATAATCAAACATTGTTCTAAATTCACTTACACACTGAAGGTGTTGGATGATCCTCATGTCCTTTTAAAGCACAGGAGTAACTGCCTGCATCTCTCTCACTCACTGAGGGCAGAGTCAGTGTGTCTCCACTGATTGTGTGTGTGCTGGTGGCAGGTGTGTACCAGATATAGGTAGGTTTGGTTTCCTTAGGGCAGGTCGATTTGCAGGTCAGTGTGACACTGTCTTTCTCTTTCACTGAGGCTGGAGTCATCACCATCTCCAGTGCTGGATAGAGCAGAGAGTTGTTTCTTATTTCCACTATCATGAATTTTGCTATATTACCTACAGTACAGTTCTCTCAGGATTCTCATCTCCATCTTGAATTTGCAAACATTTGAGGGAGCAAAATTGCTACTTACCTGACACTGAAAGCTTAACACCTGGACCATAAGAGTATGGTCCTTTGCTGGTTATAATCCTGAATTTATAGTTTCCAGAGTCACCCCCTATCAGACCTTCTATTCTAATGACACTTTTGTTCTTTTGGTTTTCAAGGTACTTCACACGACCCTTATATTCTTCGTTCTGGCTGATATCTTCATTTTCGCCTGATTTCTCCCAGAATGTTGTAGACACTGTCACATCACTGGGATAAGAGTAAGAATATCCAAATTCCACTGATGATCCCTTCATGGCACAGATACTCAGAGAAGTGTAGGTCCCACTATATCCACTGATTTTGGTGCCGCTGGTAAAGATGACTATAATGTGGAATAAAAAATAATCTTTTCAAAATATTACCCTCACAAATGATTGAAAATAATCCCACTGTAAAGGGAAAGACAATTGCATTCACAAAAGGTAACGCTTTAGATTACAGCCTGTGAGTTATTGTGTAAATAGTGTGTAAGAACGATGTAACAAAATAATAAATTAGGTGTAATATTGTATAATAACAAAATAATTACAAGGTACAGGTACAATCTTGCAAACAACATAAACAGCAAAATAGATAACATTATTCTCCTGCTAGATCTGACAATTAAGTTGTGTAATGTCTGGTATGCGTGTGTAAGGAGGCTAGTGAGCCTGTTGCTTTGCCTTTAGACCAAATGTTGAGTGGTCTGTAAATATTTTGCCCGTGTTGTGTTTGTATTTTTCATTTCATGCGAAGGAATTATGGACTGCTAATTACAATTTTAATTCTATGCTGTTCTTAAAGTTCACCAAAGATTATGTGGACTATCAAGTAGTATTCCATGTAATGACTTAATGGGTCACATTGATATAAAAAAAATTGAAATGAAACAGTTCAAATTACATAAATGTCATTTAGATTACCCATATGGTAACACTTTACTGGAAGGTACCTTCATAAGCATGACATGACACTGTCATATCTATGACATTATCAAGTCATGAACCTGTCATAAATATTATTAGCATGCCATAAAATGTTCATGACCACCAGGGGTTAAAGTGGGCCGGAACGCTCCGGTACTGCGTTCCGGCACGTCACCTCAGGGGGGGAAAAAAATCTATTTAGTCCTATCTGTGTTAATGATCACTGACGACAAGACGCATTAAATTGCTACATTTGCAACATTGCAAACACAACGTGTAGTGAACGTGGCGGTAGTGTGTGTATTCCTCTTTCATTAAGCTGATTTTCCTTCTCCAAATGGAAACCCTTATCCCCTGTCCCCTGTCGTTTAGGTCCCCCTGTCGTTATTTAGGACAACAGACGAGTCGTTTAGGTCGCCGGGAGCAATCGTTTACGCCAGGCTATAGCAGCTGAAAACTTTACCTCTCCACTTTTAATCTATTATTGCAGGCTACATTCGTTATTATAAGACATAAATGAGCTCTACTGGTCTGTCTGAGTAGCCTACTATGGTAAATTATTTAATAACCAACTTAAGTGTGCATGGAAACGGTTCTTTATTTAATAAGTGGTGATTTATAAATTCAAAAAATTGTGGAAATAATCATCCGCATTGCGCTAAATTCGCGCGGTTTGTGAGAATTAAAATACAGTAAAACTTCAAATAATCACCGAGTCCCAAATAGACGCCTGTCTCTTTTACACGCCCGGTTTGGCTACGGTCTCAAATAGAGGTCCGTTTTTTAGGTTAGTTTCGGGTGGTATTTCATTTTCTAAAATAGTTACTGTTTATGGTGTTGATTGCGCACCATTCTCCCTTACAACTGAACCATCCAGTCAATAACTTGTCCATAACTTGCGCAAACGCGAGCACAATAGCAGGTGAAGGGAACAAAAATGAGAGACTTGCAGCATGATCTCTTCCTCAGGCTGTAATCAAAATTATTCTTTTCAGGAAAAGTATGACGTTTTCAGTAAGCCTACGAATAACTTTCAGTGCATTAACGGTAAGGAGAGGACAGATAGATGTGTCATTAACTTCGGGATGCTGTCCTTTTTTTCTTGTTGATGTGTTTCGGGCAACAAGTTCATAGACTCGATGGAAACGTGTATTGTCACATTGTTTCGTTATTTTAAGATACCAGTATTATAGTATATTATAGTAGGCTAATTCTAACATGATTATTTCCACAATTTTATGAATATATAAATCACCATTTATTTTCACTTAATAGGAGTCAGGGCAAGTGGTTAGGCTACTGTGGAAATTATGTGATTAGGATTCCAAAATTCTCACAAACCACGAACCTAACTGGCTTCTGAATAACAAGTTATTATTAATAATTATTTTCCAACGAATGTGGTGGTACCAATTTGAGTTGTCACTGACAATTCATGAGCGATAAAAATACTGTCATGACATCTTTATGACATTGAACTTTACTTGAGGTCCAATGATGTATTCATTACACTGTCACAACTGTGTCATGACAGCCAGTCTATCCCTCATGACAGCTTACTGACAAATGTAACGTTTCCACTGAAGGTGGCATAATGGTGTCAGGACAACCAGTACACCCTCTCACAAGCAATCATAATAATACACCATGAATACAAAAATTTGATGTCAAGTTGTCAGGACAAAGACCAGTTCTTTTAATGTCATCCTGATTAATGTCAACTTGTCATAAGAAAGACATTGCAAAAAAAATAATGTCAACTTGTCATAACTAAGACAACTTCTGGTAATGTCACTTTGGTTATGTCAAGATGTCATAATGAAGACAACCCAGACAATGTCAAGTTGTCATGACAAGGTGTAATTGAAACTTCCTGACAGTGGTCATAAACATTTTATGACATGTTAATAATATTTATGACAGGTTCATGACATGATAATGTCATAGATATGACAGTGTCATGTCATGCTCATGAAGGTACGTTCAAGTAAAGTGTTACCACATCCAGCCTACTGTAACTATTACAAACTTGCCTGGATAATGACACATTCTTATCTTGCCTCAATGCATTGTCAGTAGGATGATAATAGAGGCTAAAATTCCCTAAGGACCACTGATAGTGATAAAGGAACATCTTCAGGTGAACAAGTCTTCAAAGAAAATCAGAAATTACCACCATCTCCAAACATTAGATAGAGCTACTTTAAACAAACAAGCAGACAAAACGAGTTGAAACAAACAAGCTGACTAGACTTTCCCATTCAGGGTCACACTCTCACTACATTACCCATCTCTGCTCATGAAATGTTACTTT